>OY856413.1:375439146-375451646 GCA_963693085.1 Alisma plantago-aquatica | reverse complement strand
TATACATATCCTTCTTGTAGGTTAATATAATGCAGGAGTACTCTTAATTCTAAGCTAACCCTACTATGTTATCCTATGAACATCTTTTACTTTAATGCAATATCATGTTGACCATGTGTATCACATGTATGATGATGGTTTATTGAGCCTTATTATATGTTATGGAAAGATAATTATGTTCTTGCAGGAAATGATGTGATGGTCTTAATGGCATGTGGACATGTATTGAACACTATGAAGTTGTAATCCTCTTTATGTCGACAAGGGTTGATACAATTGGACAATGTGAAAAGGATTTATATCTCGTGATGATGGGATGACAAATATGGTCTCATGAATGGCAATGAAGTAGTATCATGTGGTGTTGTGATCAAACTTACATCTCATATGTGTTATATCTTTTGAAGTTGCTATATATAATGCTTGCTAAAAATGAATTAGGGTTTGTGTGTCCACTTGTTTGATGAAGCCTTAATTCAGAAAATTGGCATAACTAATCAAGTGAAACACTAATCATGTAGTACCGCGATTTGTATAACCATTCATTGCCAGAAATTACTAGATGGGGAAGAAGTATTCCTAAGGGAAACTCAGAGCACATATTCTTGAGTACATGTGGTGAAGGGAGTATACATCCTTGACATCCGTATTCACAGGTTATGTAGAATGGTTGGGGTCTTGCCTTGGTGTGAGAATAGTTGATACTTGTACATATGTGATTTAGGATAGTTGTAGTTGTACCTCAGATGATAGGGTGGTAATTACTATGATTTTGGGAACCATGATCTTAATACCAAGTACGGGCTAGTGTTTAGCATCTTGACTATATGTCACTGCAGGCAGCTTGACTGTTTTGTCACTGCATTTCACTCATACTAACCAAGAGTGGGAGAACTTAGGATGACAGTACTCCTAGATCTTATATATAACTGAATAACACTTTGCAATGGTCAGTTGGAGTTTGAGGGGTATACCCCACTCTCCCTAGAGATTAATAAAAGATATAATACAGCCATGTAGCATATTTGTTAGGGTTATACACAACGCTTCACATTAGATGATAACCCTTGTTTTCCCTTTTCACATATATTTGATGTATAGTATAATAAGATAAGTAGCCATGCTTATGTTTAGTAGATGTACTGCTACTAATGGTTATGATTATGATGTTAGTTATCTCATGTTGTTAACTATGCTTACACTGCCACTCATGCCTCTGTGATTAAAGATGCTTAATAATCATGCTTATGCAAATACTTGTGCTTATGTTGTTAACTTGGTAAACATGCTAATACTATTAGCTATGCCTATGCTTCTAGGCTTATTCATGATGTTAGAGATGCTTATTATACTAGACTGCATATACTGTTAGCAAGGTATATTATGATTGTCAGGCTAATGATGATAGTTGTTATTTATTCCTTTATGTATCGTGTTAATAATATCCTTTACTATGTCTATTTGTTTAACATACTTAATATACTTATACTATTTAATTACTTAACTTGTTGTAATCAATAAGAGGTGTTGAGAGTTATATCTCTTGCTGGGACATGAGTCTCACCTCGTGAATCGTAACATCTTTCGAGGTGATCGACAACAGCGGTAGAAAACCCATGGCAGTGAGGAGCAGCTGTGGTGATGGACCTTAGAAAAGGTTGTTTATATGTCTAGTGTGTACTAGAGTAGTTCCTATACTCTCATGTTTGGGAGGGAAATTTTTTTATATGATGTTTTAATCAAATCGAGCTTTTGGTAGCATTATGATGTTTGTACATGTAGTAGATGTAGATCATGTTCTTTTTTATGTATATTTTGAGACAGAGGCAACAAAGTATTTGTAAAATATACTTGGAATTATATGAGATTAAGAAACATGTTGGGCTTTTATGTCAAAGTTCTTGGACATGTTTGGAATTTTTGATCAATTTTAATTTATCCTCTTTTTTGGATGTGTGGTTAATTACTGATTGGTCGTGTTTTGTGTTTTAACTAATCTCGTTTAGCATGACGGGTTCTCACTAATCATAACAAATCATAGGAGTATCGGAAAATCAGAAAATAAATAATTTATTTTGATAAATAAATTATGAGAATAATGAATATTCCATCACTCTCTTCTAAATCTAAACCATTTAACCACCTTTATTCATTTATGGTTTTGCCTTATTTAATTATCCAAAAAATATGCACATTGAGATAAGTCTTGAAACTCCATTAATATTCCAATTTATGTACTCCCCTAAATATCAGATGCCTAGATCTAATTATTATCCCTCAAATATCAAAATATTGATTATAACTATTTCTACCTTGTTTTGTTTTCCAAAATTGTTATAAATATCTACCATGATCTAAAGACCACCAAAATAACCTAGAAATACTATTACGATATGATGCTTCCAAATATGGACTCAAATTTCTTAATGACTCATACTCTATACTTATGTCTCTAAATAACAAAGGAACCACATTTTCTCATATAGAATTAAGTTATGACCTTGACAATATATCTAACTAGTACCAAATATCTTATAATTTTAGGAATACAAAGGTACTAGTAAGGAGCATCTCTAGAATCCTCACCTAAAAATAGAAGGTGTTCTTTACCTCTTTCACAAATTACTATAGAGTATGGTTGTATTGTACATGTGAGAGACTTGGCATATGATATTATCTGAAAAAATATATATGTATGATCAACTTCAACGATGTTTCCTCTATGTATATTACAGTACCTGAACATAAATTACATTTTCTATTATATTGAAGCCTTTCAACTCTTTAGTAGTAAAGTGTTGGAAAAATAAAGTACTTCAACTCATTGGTAGTAAACTACTTCTAAGTGATCCAACTCTTTGGTAGTATGTCACATTGTATAATGATTCAACTCCATGGTAGTAGATCACAAGGCCTAAATGCATTCAACTCTTTGGTAGTAAATGCTTGGATGATATAATCAAAAATATGTTTAAAATATTTCTGCTCTTTTGTTGACAAACATCTTTGTTCAAGTGTGATTTTGTTGTATTTATTACTTACGAGTCCAATATTTAACTTATTTTCAAGTTATAGTAATGAGAGGTATATGTACTACATAGCATACTCAACACAATATTTTATCATATAGTGCTGACGTGTAGCTGTTTTCAAAATTGCTTTTGGATATTTCCTATTTATAATGATGGTGATGCAACTCTGTATGGTGGCTCAACAAAATCATATCTTCATGGGGTTCCTAAATTAAATTGGACTCGTAGTTTAGGCTTTACTTCTTCTGCAAGTAGTTTCTCAAATATTCAGTTTCTTCTGTAGTACTCCTAGCCTTCAAGCCCCTATGTACATAACACTTGGTTTATTTATGGAAGTTTTGTTATTTGGTACATGTATATACTTGTTTGTTCCCTCCACTCAGGGACGAGAAATCTTAATACTTTGCACACCATTCCCTTTTGAGTCTAATGTGTGGATTGGGATTGAAATTGTTAATATGTATCATTTTGACTTCATTAGGGTCATCGATGGAGAAGAAGGCCTTGCAGTGCTATAATTTGAATATGTGGCCTCGGTATGTTCAAGAGTGGTTCCATGCATCATGTTATCATTCTTGGAATTGTATGGTAATATGTTTTATATATTTTGAAGTTGTGAAGACTTCATTTTTTGGGGGTAGGGGGTACCCACGAGCTTATTTATTAATTTTGTGCTCTGGAACAGGCTAAATACTAAAATCTACATTAACATTCATGTTTAGTCAAGGTGGCTTGAATGAACCAAACTGGAAATCTAGATTAGCTGAAAGAGAGTGTTTTGTGAGGGCGTCTGAGACAATGTTCAAATCGCGAGGGATGAACTGGAGCATGATATTTGACGTATGCATATAGTCCTCCTAGAATTGTCTCCATAGGGCCATGAACCTTGGAGGTGGCGGTTGCCTATTCATCAAGAAACTTATAGCATTCTAAGCATTGGAGAGGTTTTAGACCTGATTAAGACCCTTATTTTGGTGGAGACGTGCATCATTAGCAATTACTTTCACCTCTACTTCAACTGCTGAGTGTGCAAGGCTCCTAGTTCCAGCACACAGTATGTTAGAACCCGAGTTAGAGACCAGATGTATCCCACTACCCGTCTTCCCAGAGTTGGGGTGAAATGTTGCATTTGTGAAAGTGAAGAAATCGACATTTGGCCTTAGATGGGATGGTGTCCAATGCTTGCTTGATTGTCATTGACTTGGGTGTACGTACACATGGTATGCATCATCTCCTTAATGAAGGTTGTGTGAGCGCCCACATTTATTTGTTTTCCAATATGCACCAGATCATTTCGTTCCTGCCAAATGTGCCAACTAGCCACCGAAAAAGTAGTCGATTGTGACTCACTCCTAGATGATGAGATGATGGCCACAATCCAGGCATTCTCATCGAGAACAAAGAAATTTGGAGGAGTTGTTAGACCTTCCCATATAGGTTTGATTCTCGGACAATCTTTGATGTTGTCAGCAGCAAATCCGGTTCATTGTGAAAAGATGGGCAATTGATGTCGACTTCAATGTCGCTCCTTTTCACCACATTATTGAGCAGAGCTATATGTTGCAAAAGCCAGGAGTAGATCTTTAGTAGTTAGTGGACTTTAAGCTTCGAGATGTCAGACCATGTACCATCTATGGTGGCTTCCTTGGACATTCGCAGCCAACTGTAAGCTGACTTATAAGTGAGTTCATCATCAGAATCATGTGTCCAGTCCCAGAGATCTAGGCTGGAACCAGGGTCAAATGGCAGGATTCCCGTGATATGTTCAACCAAATTGGGAGTCATGTAGGTTACGACGAAGTCATAATCCCATGACCCATTGTCAAGTACGATGGAATTTGCTACGATATCCTCCAAGCCAGCTGGCACAATGCACTGAGGGTCAACCATTGAGGGTCGCATGCCTAACATCCACTTATCAGTATACACATTGATCAAGTTACCAGCTTGCACAATCCTTAAACATTCGTTAGAAATAGTTGGAAGGTTATTTTTGATAAAGGACCACATTGGTGAGCAAGGTTTGTTAATCAAGCGCCCTTCATTTGTGTATTTTTACTTCATGATCATAACCCACAGGAGGTCAAGTTTGTTGACGAAGCACCATACATTCTATAACATAAGATCTTGGTTGAAGTCATGAGTGTCCTTTAGGCCAAGGCCTCCTTGTGATTTGCTTGAAGTGATCTTCTACCATGACACTCGGGACATCATCTTATTTTCTCAGCTGCCAAACCATATGATGTTTTTGACATGCTTGTTGATATCATCACATAAGCATGGTGATAGTCGAACATATTGCATCGCATATGCTGGAATATCCTATAAAGTGGACTTTATAAGAGCGGTTCAGCCTTCCACAGAAATTTGACGGGCTGACCAGTTGTGCATTTTTTTTGTAGGGAGGTCATTATATTTTCATGGGTGTTATGATTCAAGCGGTGGTGGAGTAATGGGACTCCCAAGTATCGTCCTGGATCCTCCGTAGGGCCAATGTCGAATTTGTTGCAAAAGGTGGATCTAATTGGACGGAACGTGTTATATGTTAAAAGTAGCAATTAGACTTCTCATCGGAAATGGCCTGGCTAGAGATAACTGAGAAATCCTCCAGGACTTGGATGATTATGTCCACTTTCCTATTAGATGCTTTAGCCAGTAGTATTATATCATCAACAAAGAGAACGTGAGAAAGGGGTGTACCATTGTGAGTCAGTCGAATTGGTTTCCATTGTGTATAGGTGACTTCATGGGCGATGGATTGCCTTAATCTCTCCATGCATAGAACGAAAACATGTAGGCTGATTACGTCCCCTTGGCATATGCCTTGTGTGATTTGAAGGACGGAAGTGGCAAGCCCTCTCAAAGTATAGAAGTAGAACCAGTGAAGATGATTTCCATAATCAATCTGATGATGTTACATGGTAAGCTACCTTATGTAGGGTGTCAAAGATGAATGGACTATGCATCCTATCAAATTTCTTTAATAGGTTGACTTAATATAAACCCAATGCTTACCTGAGATCTTGCTTTTCATAGAGTGGATGACTTTCTAGACAAGAAGAATATTGGTTGTATTATGCCTGCCTGGTATAAAGTTCGGATGTGTCTCTAAAATACAAGTAGGTATCAGCGGTTTCAGTCATTCAACAATGACCTTAGAAATGAGCTTGAAGCAGGTATTATTCTGTGATATTGGCTTGAAGGCACTGCAACATTGAGGTTGTCTTACTTTGAGAATGAGCACCATATGTGCATTGCTAGCTCTAGTTGAATGTTCCCTATGTTGAAGCCATGTTGTACTATGATGGTGACTGAACCACCCACCTGAGACCAATTATATTTAATGAATTCATTGTGGATCCCATCTGGACATGTCGCTTTGTTGGGTTCCAAAGAGAGGGCAACCTTGCAGATTCCATCATGGCTTGGATGTCGGGACAGGAAGTTCTTTGTCTGATGGCTAATGGTGGGGAAGAGGCCTTTGTAGTTGGCAGTTGGCAATGGCTTCAGTGGTCTTAATCGTTGTTGGCGGTGAAGTCATCAATTTTAGGAAATAATTATGGACCGTGGTGTTGACTGTAGCAACGATTGTAATCCAGACTCCTTCATTGTCACGGATGCGGGTGATTTTGTTGCTTTTCCTTCTTGCTTTGACATAAATTTGGAAGAATTTTGTGTTGTCCTCTCCATTTTTTAGCCAGTTGAGATGTGATTTTTGGCGCCAATCCACTTCTTCTTGGAGTAGTATGCGGTGGTACTGTTCTTGCATCATGATAACTTTCAAATAATTTTCACTACAAGGAAAAGTATTAGTGATTACTTAAGTGTTCTTGTGCTTGGGTAGCATATGAGTTTGTTTGGACTCATATGCCATGGATCTTGATAGTTTTCCCTATTAGACCTATAATCCTTTCCAGTAGCTTTGTTTGATAGAGATACACTGGTAAATTAGGAACCCTAGACCAAACCACTAACTAGAATGGGATAGGGTCTAAGGGCCTGAAGTCAGGTGACAAGGATTGGAGGGAGATGTAATTTTCGAAGATAGTCCTGAGGCCTCCCATCATGGTGGTGATGAAGTCAGTCTGATTTGCAAGTTGAATGATGTAGTATCCCATGTCAAAGTCGATGGCTCAAAACATCTCAGTGGGATTCCACAGGGCTTGTAGTCTGTTAACTAGGGATAGGAAGCTGATGTTGATCCCGATTACCTTCACCACCACTACAAACTTCTAGGGTTCCAACATGGGTTCAATAGTAGCTGAGTTGATCAGGACGGCAGGTACAAGGCCTCTTCGATCAATGGACATATCCTCCACTTTGATTGTATTGAGTGAGAATCTCTTGATGGATGGAGGGATCCTTGGATCTACTCCTACAGTGGACACAACATGGGATCGAGTTGTCTCGTTGATCAGCATATCATCTACCGCTGAAGTCGGGTGTGGTCCTTTCCCAGATGAGTCGGTACCACCGACAGGGTGGTCGGTGGCACTGAGTCTACTACTTCTTTTATTGCCCGGTCGTTGTTGCGATTACAGTGGCACCGACTCTGGAGGGTCAGTGGCACTAACTTTCTACTATTCATGAAGTACCTAAACAGTCCAAAAAAATGTGTATAAGGCCGGGGAATACATAAAATTGTCTAAATATGATAAAATAAGCATAATTTGATGCAACCAAAGTGTACAGGCCAACAATAATGATTTATGGAAAGATAATCAAGAAAATGACAAATAAATGCACAAAACAAATATAAAGTAGGCATGTAGAAGTGACTCAAAACCTGAGCATCAAACACATTCCCATCGAGTTCAATAAATGTAAGAAAAATTACAAATCTAAAATTTATTCATGGTCTGAAGTCATTGTCGAGGATGACTCATCCTAAAGTTCAAAATCATAAGATAAGGTGCGGATACACCATCTATTCACATGGAATGGGATGAACTTTGGAAAGAATATTAGAATTTTTAGCGAGATATGATGATTAATCTAAGCTCTATACTCAGATTGAGTCTTCATTTTAAGCTATGTAATGTTGAGTATATCTTTCCAAATGAGACGTGAATTGAGATATAAAGATGAGAAAAGTATTAAATTCGTAATTTATGATGTTAGTAATCATATGGACCCTTTGGAAAGAGAAGCTATGATCCATGAGACCCAGAACCCAAATCAAGCCCAATCGGGCCAATAAGGGTCTACATATGGGTCCCTGGAATATCATTAGAGTAATTCAATACCTCGTTACCATAATAAATATCCAAGATATTTTTATTTAGTAGATTTTCAAGATATGAGATGATAGGAGAAATTCCAGAATATTTGAAACTTTTTATGATCTAGATAATTAATTAAGTATTATCTAATTAATGCTTGGAAACATGGTTTTTCATAGTTAAGGATTCAGTAAAGGAATTATCTCTTTCCCAATGGACAATAATGGTAATAACAACATTATCCTATTTTTAGGATTAAAATAAGATACAACATGCCCTAGATAATTAGTTAACTGAATTGGGGTTTTATAAAACATAAAGAAAAGATTTATAAAAGGGGCAGAGCCCTTTTAGATGTGGATTCTGGATCCCAGGTGAAGCTGTGACATAAGGGTCTTCCTTTCCACATGGAATATCTACGATAACCATGAGATCACTAACTACCAGCCTACCTTCTACCACTCCTCATATTCCAGTGATCTTATCCTCTTATCCTAAGGGTTCCAATCCAACCAGAAGGTTGGCTTTATTGGCGAGAGAAGCAGATGATTGCACTATCACTGTAACAGTTTGAAGGTAACCTACAAACTTAAGACACTACCATGGTGTCTATATAAGGCTTAGCAAAATGCTTCACTAAGGGTGCACAAGAAACTACATCCCTAGAGCTTGACAGTACCCCAGGCATGTGCCATTCGTATCTATTTCCCCTATGTGTGATGTTTGATGCAAGCGAACAACCTAGATGATACCCTAACTACAACATGGAGTGGGAAATCTCTCTGGATGGAGCACAAGATCAATGAGACACACTCAATGATCCTTCATGCCCTATGAGTCGTTGAGGTATAAATATTAGCATATTATCATGATAATGCTTATACATTTATCTAATAGAAGGTCGAGCTCTGTCTACCCAACCTGGGCCATCCCCATACGTGCTCAGATCCTATTTAGGTTCATATATGGGCAAAGAATCTATCCTGATCTCCTATGGGTCTATGTAGCCTCAGGGCCTAGGTGTTTAGTTAGCAGCTGATGCATCCATTGCAACAATCGAGTCCCTCCATGAGGAAGGGGACAACACATGGTAAAAAGACATGGATACCCCCAGTGGCATGCATAGGGTGTGAGGATGCCGCAAAATTCTCCCCCAATCTCAATCTTGGCTGGGTAATAAATGGAAGTTGACTTATTTTATGACATGGTAGTCCTCCATTGGCCCAATTGTGCTAACATTGCAATAATACTAGAAAATGATTGCTAACACCGATAAGGGATATATTATATATCAATTTTATCAGGAAAAGTAGTAGAATGTGAATTAGTTATAATTAGAGGCAGGGGGCGATAGCTTAGTGGTGCGGCTTGATAACACCTCAATGAAAGGTCTCAAGTTTGAGATTGGGCGTTGGTCGCGATGTAATAGTGGTTGGCATTTGATTGGGCACATCGTGGTGTCCCCCCATGACATGGCTGGTCTCGAGGTTTACTCTTGGTTCGGTCGGGTATAATAGTGGCTTTGCCCGAGAGGAGTTCCTCATTATAAAAAAAAGTTATAATTAGAGTCTAACTATGCTGCCTACTCCAAAATTATAGATGATACATGTAACTAATGTGATTAATACATCGAAACCCTAGTTTTGATGAATATTATGTTAAAAAGATTGAATACAATTATTTCCTGATCATAATCTGATATTGGTGAAATATAATGATGTTCTAAAATCTCAATCAGGTTTTGTTAATAATAATTATCTTTTAGGATTTCAATGTCATTATTCGGATAATTAGGGATTAATGATGATACATCATAATGTTTAGATCTCAAACCACATTTTTCAATTTAAGGGAGTCATAATGTGATAATTAATTGAAATGATGATAAAAGTTCATCTAGTGCTCAATTAGGGTTTATAACCTTCAAAATTCATGTTAAGATGTAATCAGGATTTATAGACATATTCCTAACATAACTTGCTATAAACATAGCCCTAGTCTAAGGCCTAGGTTAAGTCAGCTTGGTATGTTAAGAATGTATATGTGTGCCTAGAGCCAATCATATGATGATTGGAATGAGGCATTAGATACCTGATTAGATAATGATAAAGGTAATTCTATCTATTATGTTTGTCTCAACCATGAGATGATGACACACACATGATAGATGTCTAAAAAATGGTGATACTCGATGACATATGTCTTTAGGTTCATGACCTAGACAATGAGGTCATATGTATGATAAGAGTATACACATTCTTTTTATGTCCCTAGTTGGATATTACCTGTGGAAGCAAAATAGACAACAATAATACATAAGACTAGAGTGTGTGTTGAATGATGATAGAGTCTCATTAGTCATGATATATGATATCAAGTCAAGCATATAGGTACATGTTAGATAACATTGTATCAGACAGACCCACCAAGAGACTGATACATGGATGCCATGGAATGGTAGTCAGAATCTACTCTCATAGTGATAGTGGTTCTTAGACCTGAAATCACTACACTCATCACATGTCATTCGATGTACTTTGACATCATCTAACATGACCTTGAATAAGGGTTGCCATAAAGGTGATGGTCAGGTGCACTGTGACACATGGGGACAGAGTTTGAGTGATGTAGATGGGATTTGTCCTTCCTACCTGAGATTAATATCCAAGCCTCCTAATAAGAGAGACTACAAAATGTATGGCCATGCTCATGTGATTCAATATTTGACATGTGAACTCACATGCATCTTAGACAGTCTGGTCTAGTTCAAGAAATAGGGACTGAACATTGAGGGGATGACAATTCCATGGCTAGAGTTTAAATTTCAATATCAGAGATAAAGGAACTATACGCTCATGGTAACACTATCATGGATTGTAGGTTGAAGTTGTTCTCCAACTTTTTGAACTACTTGGGTAGAAAATACGTGTTGCTAGATATCACTCATTGCTTGTGATGTCATAAGTCATTTATGGACATTCCAACTTAGGACCTAAGGGGTCACACACATAGGATGCACTTGGAATAGGAGTTATTTATGAATGATGTTTAATTGATTACTAAAGTGTTTAGGTATTCAATTTGAATAGACAATTAACTAACTGGACTCATAACCGATCAATTCAAGTGTTGAAGCGATCAGTTAGAGTTTCAGGTTAATTGAGATTGCATTGGCTGAAACAAACGCATGAACAAACCGGTTCACATAATGTACCGATCGTCTCAAATTCACAAAATGACCGGTTCACCTAGTAAATTGATCGGGTAACTTGCTGGCCAATCAACCATTTCATGTGATGAAACTTTTCTGGTTCACATGTTGAGCTGCTTGTTTTAGACAAGTTAATTCGATTGATTTAAGGAAACAAAATTGGCAATTCAATTGGTTTAGGAAAACTTCTAAATTGACCAGTCCAAGAAATGAAACATCTGGCTCACACTGTTAACTGACTAGTTGGATAGTAAACTGACTGGTTTACTCTGCCAACTGACCAGTAGGGCAGTGAAATGACAGGTTGCACATGTAAAGTTTCCATAAAATTCATGAATTGTCATCTCTTTGACTAGCTCATAGACTGGGAACCCTGACCTTGACCCTCCTATAAATAGATAGGTATTTGGGGCTTCCTAATACACAACACAAGTTGATCAAACAATTTTTGTCCTCTCTGGTTGTGGTTACCAAGAGAGCCCAAGAAAGTTCTACATGTAAAAGAGAGGAACAACAAAGGAGAGACAATTGGTCGGGGAATGAATCAATCCTAGAATATTGACATTTGAAGGGACATCTCCTTCCCATTGGCCATGGTAGCACAATTTGGAGTTCCAAAATGGTCCAGATGGACTACTAAAGAGGTGACACTAGTATAGATAACACCTTTAGCATAAGTTAAATAAGCCTTTTGATGTCAGTTTTGAGGCGACACCCAAGTAGGTGATGCTAAAAGTAGACGCCTTTAGCGTCAGTTACATATCCGATGACAAAAAGCCTTCCCAATTGCAACCCAAAAAAATGTGCCAGCAGTGGGACCATAGGAGTCGGTTATTTGTTCCATAACCGACGCCACTTCCCAGCCCGAACAAAAAAATTGGCCCGAGGTTAGACCATAGGTGTGGGTTTTCTAAAAATAACTGACTCCGTTGATCTCAAATTGTTGTCGGTGTTTTATATGTAACCGATGACTATGTTTTTTTTTCTTATTAGCTTGCAAGCCTACTGTCTGGATGTCAGTAGGATGCAGAACCT